>CM029020.1:112052206-112102082 GCA_016801055.1 Panax notoginseng
AACAACATTCATCATTTGCACTACAGGCCAAAGATATTCATCAACAGGCCATCTTTGCACTACATGCCAAAGATATTCATCAACAATTCATATTTGCACTACAGGCCCAAATATATTCATATCTCAAAGAAATATATAATCATTTCAGAATTTATATAAACAATAATTATAACCATGTTGATCAATTCACCTTTGCACTTAAGCTTAAGATATTCAATTATAAATTCAATGGTCATGATCATACCAGTCACAATTCAACTTTGCACTACAGGCCAAAGAGAACCCTAGTCATGATCATACCAATAATCTACCCATCTTTACACTCCAGTGAAAGAGAATTTCAACATCAGGGTTTATAAAATTTATATATGATGATAATAAATAATATGATCAACATATAGTTTTAATCTCAAGAGTAATATTCGTAACTCATAATAGTAATCTCGACACAAAAAGATAGAAATTCTACAATAAAATTCATACCAATATTTCGGTATAATGATATTGAAAGAATAACATTACTTAAATTTATAAACAATTTATTTTAATTGTTTACACTTTACTAATTAATGCATTTAATCATCATAAAATGCCAAACTTACAATTTTATCATCAATAATCAAAACCCTCATCAAAAATCTGCATATACCTCATATAGGATTCTCAAGCCATAAAATTCTATTTTCCAATTTTCTTTCTTCACAAAACATATTTAATTCATTTACTCATAACTAGACTATTTTCATGAAAAATACCAAATCAGTTCCAAAAATATTTCTTTTCTGGGATTTAGCATAATATAGTCCCATAGTGAACATATATTTTTCTCAGAATTTTTAAAAGTCATTTACTATTTTTCATATGGCCAAAACAGCCGAATATTTAGACATTTATCAAAAATTGTACTTTTGTCTAAAAATTCTGAAATTTACAGAGTATACTTCTATCATATACATGTACTCCCAATAAAAAATTCATCAATTTTGGAGTTAACCACAAGGAATTATAAGCGTTACTTTTAAAATAGTCTTTTCTCATAAAATTCATAACTCTCAATCTATACATCCAAAAATCACCATTTTTGGACACAATCAAGAAAACTCATCAAAATATCATTTCAAATTTTTCCAGAATTTTTGAAGATCAGAAAAATTACGAAACTGAAAATCATAACAACCCTTAAAATTCCTTAATATCCCTTACCTCAAAAGAGCAGTACTTCTGACTGGATATCGGATATGATGCTGAAGGAAACTTGCACTGATGAATAGCAACTCACCAAGTATCTAAAAACTCACAAAATATGCTTCATAATATAGAGAGAGAAAGAGAGAAAACTTGTTCTGGTGTGATTTTCAATTCTAACTTAGCCCTCTATTTATAGGAAAATTTTGGTAGGTTTGACCTGCAACCTGATGGCTTTACCTGCTACTATTCCCACCCACCACATTTGAAATATAATTCAGCACATTTCTTCACCAACCACAAGTGGGGCCCACCAATTCTAGAATTTTCCACCAAAATGATAAACTCCGAAAATTCAACAATTTCTGAACCAGTCATCTCGTAAAATTCATAATAAATCATACGTTCATTTTTAACGGTTCAAAATTTGTGGGCATATACTCAACTTATATATGTATAACATATCCAAAAATTACCACGATCCAACGGTCGGATTAAAAATTATAACCCCCGCAAAATATCTCAAAAACCCTGATTTTTAATACCTCCATTCCGACAAAATACGGATAAAAACCTCAACATTAACTCCTTCATTTTTAACCACAAAAATATATCCCTCATTTATATCCACATAAAATAAATATTTCCTTATCATATGAATCAATAATTAATTATTCACAAATAATATTACAGAATCACATTTATGACAACCAGGCCGTTCCCAGGAAAGAGGGGGCTTTCCAATAAGGATTTCTCCTTACTGGCGCGCAATTAGATGACCAAACCTCTCCTTAGACAGAACTTTCTAGACATTGCCAATAATGCTATCTAATAATACTATTCAAATAATATGAATTATTGATCTGATAATGGGAAATACTGTGCAGCAACAACAACAATAATACAAAATTTCAACGTAGCAATTATTGAATCAATAAAATAAAATATTGAACAGTAATTACTGTAACAATTATTGAGTAGTGCCTTCTTACGTAAGAATCAATAATTTCAAAAATACTATGCAATACCGTGTGCTACTGTGCAATAACGCGTATTACTGTATTTTAACCACCGGTATTCCAACAGTGTTAACGGTAACAACTACGCCGTTATTTGTAAAAACTCAAATTTGTCGTTTTCTTCACCCGACAGTTATTCGTTATGGGGCCCACAAATATCTGCGCCGTCGTACGAATATTCCCAGACAGAAAGAATATTCCACGACCAAACGAATATTCCCCGACAACAATGATTTATTTATAACCACTTGCTTATTTTGAAAAAAAAATCATATTTCACCATAACTTTAAACTTTTATCAATTTAACCATTTACTGAATAGTAATTATAAGAAAAATTGAATACTTTTATTTCATAAAATTCGGGGTCTTACAATCTCCCCTCCTTATGAAATTTCGTCCCCGAAATTTACGTACCTGGTATTTCAAAGAGTTGAGAATACCTTGCTTTCATTTCAGATTCATCTTCCCTGTCATCATGATTTTTCCATTGCTCATCTCCTGTATTTCAGATATCATTCTAGAATACAGCTTCAAAAACAAAGGTTAATTTAACAAATTAACATATCACATAATATCCCAATATTATGACTGACCAACAAATAAGCTTAGGTAGGACACACTAGCGAAGGATTTACTCGTCTCTTCCCTCCTAGTTGTATTCCCCGATCTCCGCCAGAGATCATATCCCTAAGCTCTGATACCACTCTGTGACAACCCCAAAACAGGTCCATTCCATCCAACCCATTCTGAGTCGTCAAATACATGGTACAGAAAATAACTACAACTTTATTACAACAATTGTCGTGCAAAATACAACAACACATATGCTGTGAGTTTGGATACAAATATATACCAAATGTGACTCATGTTCCAACCGTGGACATCACCTCACAATAACACCTTACATAAAGGTATAGTCAAAAACTGTTTTAGAAATTAGAATCTTTGGGAAGTGCTCAAGAAAAACTTCGTACATGGGAGGCCATGCGTCTAGGTTATGGTAGATATCATATGGCCACAGAATTATCTTTGGTTGACCCAATAGACCCCAAAGAAAAACGAGAAGGTTACTATCATATTCTTCCCCAACAGTGAGTCTTCTCTTGACTTATCATTATCTCCACTGTCTCTAATTGAGAATTATACTTCAAAAACAAACACCAAGATTATATAGGTAGTGCTCGTATATATACTCAGCAAGTGGATGAGCACATCCCTGTCTTATGATGACACGAGGTTGTATGTCGTTAGACATCTTGTATGATAGTGGCAAACCACCCTTCCAACGTTGGGTACACCTTACCCTATTGGATTCACCAAATAAAACTACTAAATGAACTTTTCTATACTGCTTCGGGAGAACATCCACAGCTAGAGACCACCGTTCTATTTTCCGTTACCCTCGCTCGACCCAGCTACACTCTTATTACCTGAAAGGAATTGTGAAGCAAAAGGGTGAGCACAACTAGCTCAGTAAAGAATATCATGACTAAAGATAATTAAATTATCAATAGTCTTCATCAATAATAAATCAGAGATTTAGAACATATGGTAGATGATAAAAAATTTCAACCATAGTTGCAGCGGAACATGCAATCCATTAGAAGAGTCAAATAGACTATAAAGTCTATTATCTCTTCCATGTTAAAAATCCACCAACAATGTTTTATCCATGTAACATCACTCAACAGTTCCTTTCCACAATCATATGAATAACTCATAATCATAATTGTGACTATAAATTTTCTTCGCACCCAGGACGAAGAATATTTTCATCACCTGTCTTTACCTGAAACATCAAAGATCATGGTTATACCAAATCACAATTCCTGTTTATAATCATACTAACAAATCCATCTTTGCACTACGGCCAAAGATATTCATCAACAAACCATCTTTGCACTACGGGCCAAAGATATTTATCAACAAACCATCTTTGCACTACAGGCCAAAGATATTCATCAACAGGCCATCTTTGCACTACATGCCAAAGATATTCATCAACAATTCATATTTGCACTACAGGCCAAATATATTCATATCTCAAAGAAATATATAATCATTTCAGAATTTATATAAACAATAATTATAACCATGTTGATCAATTCACCTTTACACTTAAGCTTAAGATATTCAATTATAAATTCAATGGTCATGATCATACCAGTCACAATTCAACTTTGCACTACAGGCCAAAGAGAACCCTAGTCATGATCATACCAATAATCTACCCATCTTTACACTCCAGTGAAAGAGAATTTCAACATCAGGGTTATAAAAATGTTATATATGATGATAAAAATAATATGATCAACATATAGTTTTAATCTCAAGAGTAATATTCGTACTCATGAATAGTAATCCCGACACAAAAGATAGAAATTCCACAATAAAATTCATACCAATATTTCGGTATAATGATATTGAAAGAATAACATTACTTAAATTTATAAACAATTTATTTTAATTGTTTACACTTTACTAATTAATGCATTTAATCATCATAAAATGCCAACTCTTACAATTTCATCATCAATAACCAAAACCCTCATCAAAAATCTGCATATACCTCATATAGGATTCTCAAGCCATAAAATCCTATTTTCCAATTTTCTTTCTTCACAAAACATATTTAATTCATTTACTCATAACTAGACTATTTTCATGAAAAATACCAAATCAGTTCCAAAAATATTTCTTTTCTGGGATTTAGCATAATATAGTCCCATAGTGAACATATATTTTTCTCAGAATTTTTAAAAGTCATTTACTATTTTTCATATGGCCAAAACAGCCGAATATTTAGACATTTATCAAAAATTGTACTTTTGTCTAAAAATTCTGAAATTTACAGAGTATACTTCTATCATATACATGTACTCCCAATAAAAATTTCATCAATTTTGGAGTTAACCACAAGGAATTATAAGCTGTTACTTTTAAAATAGTCTTTTCTCATAAAATTCATAACTCTCAATCTATACATCCAAAAATCACCATTTTTGGACACAATCAAGAAAACTCATCAAAATATCATTTCAAATTTTTCCAGAATTTTTGAAGATCAAAAAAATTACGAAACTGAAAATCATAACAACCCTTAAAATCCCTTAATATCCCTTACCTCAAAAGAGCAGTACTTCTGACTGGATATCGGATATGATGCTGAAGGAAACTTGCACTGATGAATAGCAACTCACCAAGTATCTAAAAACTCACAAAATATGCTTCATAATATAGAGAGAGAAAGAGAGAAAATTTTTTTCTGGTGTGATTTTCAATTCTAACTTAGCCCTCTATTTATAGGAAAATTTTGGTAGGTTTGACCTGCAACCTGATGGCTTAACCTGCTACTATTTCCACCCACCACATTTGAAATATAATTCAGCACATTTCTTCACCAACCACAAGTGGGGCCCACCAATTCTAGAATTTTCCACCAAAATGATAAACTCCGAAAATTCAACAATTTCTGAACCAGTCATCTCGTAAAATTCATAATAAATCATACGTTCATTTTTAACGGTTCAAAATTTGTGGCATATACTCAACTTATATATGTATAACATATCCAAAAATTACCACGATCCAACGGTCGGATTAAAAATTATAACCCCCGCAAAATATCTCAAAAACCCTGATTTTTAATACCTCCATTCCGACAAAAATACGGATAAAAACCTCAACATTAACTCCTTCATTTTTAACCACAAAAATATATCCCTCATTTATATCCACATAAAATAAATATTTCCTTATCATATGAATCAATAATTAATTATTCACAAATAATATTACAGAATCACATTTATGACAACCAGGCCGTTCCCAGGAAAGAGGGGGCTTTCCAATAAGGATTTCTCCTTACTGGCGCGCAATTAGATGACCAAACCTCTCCTTAGACAGAACTTTCTAGACATTGCCAATAATGCTATCTAATATTACTATTCAAATAATATGAATTATTGATCTGATAATGGGAAATACTGTGCAGCAACAACAACAATAATACAAAATTTCAACGTAGCAATTATTGAATCAATAAAATAAAATATTGAACAGTAATTACTGTAACAATTATTGAGTAGTGCCTTCTTACGTAAGAATCAATAATTTCAAAAATACTATGCAATACCGTGTGCTACTGTGCAATAACGCGTATTACTGTATTTTAACTACCGGGTATTCCAACAGTGTTAACGGTAACAACTACGCCGTTATTTGTAAAAACTCAAATTTGTCGTTTTCTTCACCCGACAGTTATTCGTTATGGGGCCCACAAATAGCTGCGCCGTCGTACGAATATTCCCCGACAGAAAGAATATTCCACGACCAAACGAATATTCCCCGACAACAATGATTATTTTATAACCACTTGTTTATTTTGAAAAAAAAATCATATTTCACTCATAACTTTAAACTTTTATCAATTTTTACCATTTACTGAATAGTAATTATAAGAAAAATTGAATACCTTTATTTCATAAAATTCGGGGTCTTACACGATCTCCATCTTCTGCCCATCAAGATGCATCCTCTGATAAGCATGAGCATTAAGATATCCACAGAAGACCCATTGTCGATCATCATTCGTTTCATATCCACCGAACCCACTTGTGCCGTCACCACCAATGATCCCTCATATGGTTCGATGGTTTCCGAAGGGTAATCCTCATCTGTAAAGGAAATGACCGTACTCGGGAAGGGTCTGTGTAAGACCCCGAATTTTATGAAATAAAAGTATTCAATTTTTCTTATAATTACTATTCAGTAAATGGTTAAATTGATAAAGTTTAAAGTTATGGTGAAATATGATTTTTTTTCAAAATAAGCAAGTGGTTATAAAATAATCATTGTTGTCGGGGAATATTCGTTTGGTCGTGGAATATTCTTTCTGTCGGAGAATATTCGTACGACGGCGCAGCTATTTGTGGGCCCCATAACGAATAACTGTCGGGTGAAGAAAAACGACAAATTTGAGTTTTTACAAATAACGGCGTAGTTGTTATCGTTAATACTGTTGAAATACCCGGTGGTTAAAATACAGTAATACGCGTTATTGCACAGTAGCACACGGTATTGCACAGTATTTTTGAAATTATTGATTCTTACGTAAGAAGGCACTACTCAATAATTGTTACAGTAATTACTGTTCAATATTTTATTTTATTGATTCAATAATTGCTACGTTGAAATTTTATATTATTGTTGTTCAATAATTGTTGCTGCACAGTATTTTCCATTATCAGATCAATAATTCATATTATTTGAATAGTATTATTAGATAGCATTATTGGTAATGTCTAGAAAGTTCTGTCTAAGGAGAGGTTTGGTCATCTAATTGCGCGCTAGTAAGGAGAAATCCTTATTGGAAAGCCCCCTCTTTCCTGGGAACGGCCTGGTTGTCATAAATGTGATTCTGTAATATTATTTGTGAATAATTAATTATTGATTCATATGATAAGAAAATATTTATTTTATGTGGATATAAATGAGGGATATATTTTTGTGGTTAAAAATGAAGGAGTTAATGTTGAGATTTTTATCCGTATTTTTGTCGGAATGGAGGTATTAAAAATCAGGGTTTTTGAGATATTTTGCGGGGGTTATAATTTTTAATCTGACCGTTGGATCGTAGTAATATTTTGGATATGTTATACATATATAAGTTGAGTATATGTCCACAAATTTTGAACCGTTAAAAATGAATGTAAGATTTGTTATGAATTTTACGAGATGACTGGTTCAGAAATTGTTGAATTTTCGGAGTTTATCATTTTGTGGAAAATTCTAGAATTGGTGGGCCCCACTTGTGGTTGGTGAAGAAATGTGCTGAATTATATTTCAAATGTGGTGGGTGGGAATAGTAGCAGGTAAAGCCATCAGGTTGCAGGTCAAACCTACCAAAATTTTCCTATAAATAGAGGGCTAAGTTAGAATTGAAAATCACACCAGAAACATAAGCTTTCTCTCTTTCTCTCTCTAGATTATTAAGTGTATTTTGTGAGTATTTAGATACTTGGTGAGTTGCTATTCATCAGTGCAAGTTTCCTTCAGCCTTATACCGATCAGAAGTACTGCTCTTTTGAGGTAAGGGATAGTAAGGGATATTAAGGGATTTTAAGGGTTGTTATGATTTTCAGTTTCGTAATTTTTCTGATCTTCAAAAATTCTGGAAAAATTTGAAATGATATTTTGATGAGTTTTCTTGATTGTGTCCAAAAATGGTGATTTTTGGATGTATAGATTGAGAGTTATGAATTTTATGAGAAAAGACTATTTTAAAAGTAACAGCTTATAATTCCTTGTGGTTAACTCCAAAATTGATGAAATTTTTATTGGGAGTACATGTATATGATAGAAGTATACTCTGTAAATTTCAGAATTTTTAGACAAAAGTACAATTTTTGATAAATGTCTAAATATTCGGCTATTTTGGCCATATGAAAAATAGTAAATGACTTTTAAAAATTCTGAGAAAAATATATGTTCACTATGGGACTATATTATGCTAAATCCCAGAAAAGAAATATTTTTGGAACTGATTTGGTATTTTTTATGAAAATGGTCTAGTTATGAGTAAATGAATTAAATATGTTTTGTGAGGAAAGAAAATTGGAAAATAGGATTTTATGGCTTGAGAATCCTATATGAGGTATATGCAGATTTTTGATGAGGGTTTTGGCTATTGATGATGAAATCTTAAGAGTTGACATTTTATGATGATTAAATGCATTAATAAATTGTTTATAAGCTTAAGAAATGTTATTCTTTCAATATCATTATACCGAAATATTGGTATAGATTTTATTGTGGAATTTCTACCTTTTTGAGTCGAGGTTACTATTCATGAATTACTATTCACGACAAAATTGGTTTCTTTTTCTAACCAAATTATAGTTGATTTATGAATATTGCTCTTGAAATTAAATCCATGTTTTGACCATATTATTTTTATAATCATATATAACATTTTTATAACTTGATGTTGAAATTCTCTTTCGCTTGAGTGTAAAGATGGGTAAATTATTGGTATGATCGTGACTATGGGTTCTCTTTGGCCAGTAGTGCAAAGTTGAATTGTTGACTGGTATGATCATGACCATTGAATTTATAATTGAATATCTTTAGCTTAAGTGCAAAGGTGAAATGATCAACATGGTTATAATTATTGTTTATATAAATTCTTAAATGATTATATATTCTTTGAGGTATTAATATATTTGGCATGTAGTGCAAATATGAATTGTTGAGGAATATCTTTGGCCTGTAGTGCAAAGATGAATTGTAGATGAATATCTTTGGCCCGTAGTGCAAAGATGACCTGTTGTTGAATATCTTTGGCCAGTAATGCAAAGATGAACGGTTGAGGAATATCTTTGGCCTGTAGTGCAAAGATGAATTGTAGATGAATATCTTTGGCCTGTAGTGCAAAGATGGTCTGTTGATGAATATCTTTGGCCCGTAGTGCAAAGATAAACTGTTGTTAAATATCTTTGGTCGTAGTGCAAAGATGGATTTATTAGTATGATTATGAACAGGAACTGTGATTTGGTATAACCATGATCTTTGATGTTTCAGGTAAAGACATGTGATGAAAATATTCTTCGTCCTGGGTGCGAAGAAAAATTTAGAATCACAATTATGATTATGAGTTATTCATATGATTAGGAAAGGAACTGTTGATTGATGTTACAGGGATAAAACATTGTTGATGGATTTTTAACATGGAGAAGATAATAGACTTTATAGTCTATTTGACTCTTCTAATGGATTGCTCGTTCCGCTGCAACTATGGTTGAAATTTTTATCATTTACCATATGTTCTAAATCTCTGATTTATTATTGATGAAGGCTACTGATAATTTAATTATCTTTAGTCATGATATTCTTTACTGGGCTAGTTGTGCTCACCCTTTTGCTTCACAATTCCTTTCAGGTAATAAGAGTGTAGCTGGGTCGAGCGAGGGTAACGGGGAAATAGAACAGTGGTCTCTAGCTGTGGATGTTCTCCCGAAGCAGTATAGAAAAGTTCATTTAGTAGTTATATTTGGTGAATCCAATAGGGTAAGGTGTACCCAACGTTGGAAGGGTGGTTTGCCACTATCATACAAGATGTCTGACGACATACAACCTCGTGTCATCATAAGACAGGGATGTGCTCATCCACTTGCTGAGTATATCTATGGGCACTACCTATATAATCTTGGTATTTGTTTGAAGTATAATTCTCAATTAGAGACAGTGGAGATAATGATAAGTCAAGAGAAGACTCACCATTGGGAAGAATATGATAGTAATCTTCTCGTTTTTCTTTGGGGTCTATTGGGTCAACCAAGGATAATTCTGTGGCCATATGATATCTATCATAACCTAGACGCGTGGCCTCCCATGTACGAAGGTTTCCTTGAGCACTTCCCAAAGATTCTAATTTCTAAAACAGTTTTTGACTATACCTTTATGTAAGGTGTTATTGTGAGGTGATGTCCACGGTTGGAACATGAGTCACATTTGGTATATATTTGTATCCAAACTCACAGCATATGTGTTGTTGTATTTTGCACGACAATTGTTGTAATAAAGTTGTAGTTGTTTTCTGTACCATGTATCTGACGACTCAGAATGGGTTGGGTGGAATGAACCTATTTTGGGGTTGTCACAGTTGGTATCAGAGCTTAGGGATATGATCTCTGGCGGAGATCGGGGAATATAACTAGGAGGGGAGAGATGCGTAAATCCTTCGCTAGTGTGTCCTACCTAAGCTTATTTGTTGGTTAGTCATAATATTGGGATATTATGTGATATGTTAATTTGTTTAATTAACCCTTATTTTATGGCAGTATTTGAGAATGGCAGCTGAGAATGCTAACAATGGAGTGAATGAGACTGTGGGGATACCTCTAATCACTAACCATGATAATGAAGGAATTAGAGATATCTATGTGGTGAGTGAAGAATTGATAGTTGCACCCGAGATAGTCGCAGAGGTAACAGCTGAGACTGAGGAAGAAGAGGAAGAAGAAGTACCAGAGGAGAGTTTATTAGAGGTATTATATGATCAAAATGTAGAATTTCAAAATCGTATTCATGAGTTAGAAGAGCAGGCAGAAGAACGACAGGCGGTCGTGGAACAAAAGGATGCAACAATTCAAGCTTGTGTTACCCGATATGTGATGCTTGAACAGAAGCATTCTTTGGCAGAGTATAAGATGATAAAAATGGAATCTGAGCTGAAAGAAGAAAAAATTGAACGAGTGAGAATAAGTGATGCATGGGCAAAAGCCGCACGACACGTGGATATTGTGGAAAGAGATGTTCGATCTAAGAAGGCTAAAATAGATGATATGAATTTCTCTTTTTGGAAAGCAATTGGGAGAACCCAACATCGAGTTTTGAATTACCCTGTACATAGCGGTCAACCTGAATCCGATATGGATCGAAGATTGATGATTCAGATCATGAATGAGGAGTACGAAGAGGCAGTTGAGGGAGGAATATGTCCTATAGAAAGGTATATTCCAACGGTAATGATGACGCCAAATGCTGCTCCAGACAAGTCAAAGCCGAGTAGTTCGAGGGATGGCGGTTGTCATGACTTCCCAACAAATGAGGAACCCAAATGAAGTTATCATGGGAGATGAGCAATGGAGAAATCATGATGATCTGAGAGATAGAATCTGAAATGGAAGCAAGGTATTCTCAACTCTTCGAAATACCAGGTACGTAAATTTCGGGGACGAAATTTCATAAGGAGGGGAGATTGTAAGACCCCGAATTTTATGAAATAAAAGTATTCAATTTTTCTTATAATTACTATTCAGTAAATGGTTAAATTGATAAAAGTTTAAAGTTATGGGTGAAATATGAATTTTTTCAAAATAAGCAAGTGGTTATAAAATAATCATTGTTGTCGGGGAATATTCGTTTGGTCGTGGAATATTCTTTCTGTCGGAGAATATTCGTACGACGGCGCAGCTATTTGTGGGCCCCATAACGAATAACTGTCGGGTGAAGAAAAACGACAAATTTGAGTTTTTACAAATAACGGCGTAGTTGTTATCGTTAATACTGTTGAAATACCCGGTGGTTAAAATACAGTAATACGCGTTATTGCACAGTAGCACACGGTATTGCACAGTATTTTTGAAATTATTGATTCTTACGTAAGAAGGCACTACTCAATAATTGTTACAGTAATTACTGTTCAATATTTTATTTTATTGATTCAATAATTGCTACGTTGAAATTTTATATTATTGTTGTTCAATAATTGTTGCTGCACAGTATTTTCCATTATCAGATCAATAATTCATATTATTTGAATAGTATTATTAGATAGCATTATTGGCAATGTCTAGAAAGTTCTGTCTAAGGAGAGGTTTGGTCATCTAATTGCGCGCTAGTAAGGAGAAATCCTTATTGGAAAGCCCCCTCTTTCCTGGGAACGGCCTGGTTGTCATAAATGTGATTCTGTAATATTATTTGTGAATAATTAATTATTGATTCATATGATAAGAAAATATTTATTTTATGTGGATATAAATGAGGGATATATTTTTGTGGTTTAAAAATGAAGGAGTTAATGTTGAGATTTTTATCCGTATTTTTGTCGGAATGGAGGTATTAAAAATCAGGGTTTTTGAGATATTTTGCGGGGGTTATAATTTTTAATCCGACCGTTGGATCGTAGTAATTTTTGGATATGTTATACATATATAAGTTGAGTATATGTCCACAAATTTTGAACCGTTAAAAATGAATGTATGATTTGTTATGAATTTTACGAGATGACTGGTTCAGAAATTGTTGAATTTTCGGAGTTTATCATTTTGGTGGAAAATTCTAGAATTGGTGGGCCCCACTTGTGGTTGGTGAAGAAATGTGCTGAATTATATTTCAAATGTGGTGGGTGGGAATAGTAGCAGGTAAAGCCATCAGGTTGCAGGTCAAACCTACCAAAATTTTCCTATAAATAGAGGGCTAAGTTAGAATTGAAAATCACACCAGAAACATAAGCTTTCTCTCTTTCTCTCTCTAGATTATTAAGTGTATTTTGTGAGTATTTAGATACTTGGTGAGTTGCTATTCATCAGTGCAAGTTTCCTTCAGCCTTATACCGATCAGAAGTACTGCTCTTTTGAGGTAAGGGATAGTAAGGGATATTAAGGGATTTTAAGGGTTGTTATGATTTTCAGTTTCGTAATTTTTCTGATCTTCAAAAATTCTGGAAAAATTTGAAATGATATTTTGATGAGTTTTCTTGATTGTGTCCAAAAATGGTGATTTTTGGATGTATAGATTGAGAGTTATGAATTTTATGAGAAAAGACTATTTTAAAAGTAACAGCTTATAATTCCTTGTGGTTAACTCCAAAATTGATGAAATTTTTATTGGGAGTACATGTATATGATAGAAGTATACTCTGTAAATTTCAGAATTTTTAGACAAAAGTACAATTTTTGATAAATGTCTAAATATTCGGCTATTTTGGCCATATGAAAAATAGTAAATGACTTTTAAAAATTCTGAGAAAAATATATGTTCACTATGGGACTATATTATGCTAAATCCCAGAAAAGAAATATTTTTGGAACTGATTTGGTATTTTTTATGAAAATGGTCTAGTTATGAGTAAATGAATTAAATATGTTTTGTGAAGAAAGAAAATTGGAAAATAGGATTTTATGGCTTGAGAATCCTATATGAGGTATATGCAGATTTTTGATGAGGGTTTTGGCTATTGATGATGAAATCTTAAGAGTTGACATTTTATGATGATTAAATGCATTAATAAATTGTTTATAAGCTTAAGAAATGTTATTCTTTCAATATCATTATACCGAAATATTGGTATAGATTTTATTGTGGAATTTCTACCTTTTTGAGTCGAGGTTACTATTCATGAATTACTATTCACGATAAAATTGGTTTCTTTTTCTAACCAAATTATAGTTGATTTATGAATATTGCTCTTGAAATTAAATCCATGTTTTGATCATATTATTTTTATAATCATATATAACATTTTTATAACCTTGATGTTGAAATTCTCTTTCGCTTGAGTGTAAAGATGGGTAAATTATTGGTATGATCATGACTATGGGTTCTCTTTGGCCAGTAGTGCAAAGTTGAATTGTTGACTGGTATGATCATGACCATTGAATTTATAATTGAATATCTTTAGCTTAAGTGCAAAGGTGAAATGATCAACATGGTTATAATTATTGTTTATATAAATTCTTAAATGATTATATATTCTTTGAGGTATTAATATATTTGGCATGTAGTGCAAATATGAATTGTTGAAGAATATCTTTGGCCTGTAGTGCAAAGATGAATTGTAGATGAATATCTTTGGCCCGTAGTGCAAAGATGACCTGTTGTTGAATATCTTTGGCCAGTAATGCAAAGATGAACGGTTGAGGAATATCTTTGGCCTGTAGTGCAAAGATGAATTGTAGATGAATATCTTTGGCCTGTAGTGCAAAGATGGTCTGTTGATGAATATCTTTGGCCCGTAGTGCAAAGATAAACTGTTGTTAAATATCTTTGGTCGTAGTGCAAAGATGGATTTATTAGTATGATTATGAACAGGAACTGTGATTTGGTATAACCATGATCTTTGATGTTTCAGGTAAAGACATGTGATGAAAATATTCTTCGTCCTGGGTGCGAAGAAAAATTTAGAATCACAATTATGATTATGAGTTATTCATATGATTGTGGAAAGGAACTGTTGATTGATGTTACAGGGATAAAACATTGTTGATGGATTTTTAACATGGAGAAGATAATAGACTTTATAGTCTATTTGACTCTTCTAATGGATTGCTCGTTCCGCTGCAACTATGGTTGAAATTTTTATCATTTACCATATGTTCTAAATCTCTGATTTATTATTGATGAAGGCTATTGATAATTTAATTATCTTTAGTCATGATATTCTTTACTGGGCTAGTTGTGCTCACCCTTTTGCTTCACAATTCCTTTCAGGTAATAAGAGTGTAGCTGGGTCGAGCGAGGGTAACGGGGAAATAGAACAATGGTCTCTAGCTGTGGATGTTCTCCCGAAGCAGTATAGAAAAGTTCATTTAGTAGTTATATTTGGTGAATCCAATAGGGTAAGGTGTACCCAACGTTGGAAGGGTGGTTTGCCACTATCATACAAGATGTCTAACGACATACAACCTCGTGTCATCATAAGACAGGGATGTGCTCATCCACTTGCTGAGTATATCTATGGGCACTACCTATATAATCTTGGTGTTTGTTTGAAGTATAATTCTCAATTAGAGACAGTGGAGATAATGATAAGTCAAGAGAAGACTCACCATTGGGAAGAATATGATAGTAATCTTCTCGTTTTTCTTTGGGGTCTATTGGGTCAACCAAGGATAATTCTGTGGCCATATGATATCTATCATAACCTAGACGCGTGGCCTCCCATGTACGAAGGTTTCCTTGAGCACTTCCCAAAGATTCTAATTTCTAAAACAGTTTTTGACTATACCTTTATGTAAGGTGTTATTGTGAGGTGATGTCCACGGTTGGAACATGAGTCACATTTGGTATATATTTGTATCCAAACTCACAGCATATGTGTTGTTGTATTTTGCACGACAATTGTTGTAATAAAGTTGTAGTTGTTTTCTGTACCATGTATCTGACGACTCAGAATGGGTTGGGTGGAATGAACCTATTTTGGGGTTGTCACAGTCTGTCAGTCTTCGGGAGGGTACCCGCCACCGACATGACCGAATCCAGATAACTTCGGCGCTTTTTTCCAACAAGCTTGCCCGAAGTACCCCCAGTGATGACATCTATCACTTGCCTTGCTGGCGGTCCAGGAGCGAGAAACACTTGCTGAACTAGTTGAGCTGCCTGAACAGGTCTTCTATCTTGCTGTTGATTCGTTCTGGCAGCCACATAATGAACTAAAGCCCCGTCTTGCACCTTTCTCTCAATAAAATCTTTCAAATTAGCACAGTCGTTCGTATCGTGGCCCGAGGCTTGATGATAGTCACAATACTTACGAGAATTCTCTTTCCGGGCTTAATATTATCTCGGGGTGGCTCGAAGATAGGTTGATTTTTAATCTGATCCAAGATAGCAGCCCTGTCAGCGTTGAGTGCAGTATACGTCCTGTTTACCCTCTGAGCTGGAGCGGACAAGCGTCCTCCACCCTGTCTCCAATTATTATTGTATTTCTTTGACCCGCTGTCATGACGACCTTTATTTCCTTCATTCTTACTCTGGTCCTCCTCTGTTTTGTCCCGATCTGTCTCCTTAAGCCGATCTGAAAAAGGGCGCTTGAGGTTATTCATGGCTTCTTCTACCACAATATAACCTTCCGCTTTGTCGAAGGCTTCTGCGAGACTCTTCGGGTGATGAAACATTAATTTCTTCACCAACTTCTCTGATTTGATCAGATCTAACCCATTCTGAAACAGTCCCACAGCTTGTAGATCGTTCAGGTTTGTCACTTGGCCGACTGCTTCACGGAATCGCTTCACATATTGGCCCAAAGACTCATTCGAATATTGTCGAACCTGAGCCAACGAGCCAGTTGGTTTCCCCCTCCTTTTGTTGCTCCCGAAGCGAGCGTGGAACTTATTGCACATGTCCGCCCAAGATGAAATCGAATCCGAAGGCAAAGTCTCCATCCACTGCCTGACATCCTTTCTGAGTGTCGTGACAAAAGTATGACACTTAGCAGCATCGCTAAAGTCATAATAATCCATCAGTCGGTCGAACGCCTAACTATGGTCATAGGGATCCCCGATCCATCATAACTTTCAATGTGAGGCAACTTCTTGGCGGGGTCAGCTTTTTCTTTCAGAATCTCCGCGGAAAAAGGGGATGCCTTCTTTCCCGAAGTATCTTTCGTTTTCTGTACCTCGACAAGCTGCCTCCGAAGCTCCTTTACCTCTTTAACTAGATACTCCACGCCCTCGGGTTGGGACGATGCTACTTTTTCTGGTGACTCCTCCCTCCTCTGAATGGACCGGTCTCTTGCCATAGAACCCCCAACTTTTGAGGGGCTTTTACGATGACGATGGTCCACAGGGCGGAGTGCCCTCGGTGGACTTTCGGGTGTACGACCCCTAGATCTGCTTCGTCTCTGAACCCGGCTGCTGTGGTGGGAATGCGCAACAACGAGCGCCTTCTTTGTATTCTCAGGAGTACGATCCCTGGATCGACCTTTTCGTTCGCTTCGACCCTACTCCTTAGAACCGACAGGGTGATGTGCCCTCTTCGATCTTTGAGGAGTAGGACTTCTGGACCTTCTTCTTTCTCGAGGTTGACCCCGGGACTCACGCCCTGAATGAGCAGGTTCTTTCCCACTCCGATGCCTACGTTCTTCAGATTGGACATAGCTAGACGCTTCGTCCCTCAAATCTGCCATTCGAGACATCTGCTCAGCTATATCCTGTCGTTGCTTCACCGGTGCCTCCATGGCCCTATCAGCTTCGTCTGTCATCTTAGCCAAGCGGGCAGCCTTTTCGTCTTGGTTATCCCGGTATCGAGTTCTAGGCGAGGTGCCTTCTACTCGTCTCCGGCCATGACCAGACCCTTTCTCTGCTGTGAAAACTAGCCTTCTCATGGCTTTGCTCACAGCCCTCGGACGAGAATCTCCATGCGATCGTTTGGACGCCGTACTGGCATGAACACTTAGTGCAGGTCCCAAACGGTCCTTGACAGATACTCGCGGTATTGATTCACTGGCAGCCATCGGCTGCCCCTCAGGTGTAGGTGTTCTACTCTTCTCCATAAATACCGACGTAGAACGACCACAATGTGTGATTGAAAAATATTCAAGACACTAGAACTCAGCCCTCCTTCTAGTGCCAATGTTAACGCCAAGATCTTCTCCCGCGTCCCAATCACGTAAGATGCTCTGACCCTGCACAGTTCAACAAGTTAACACCAGAAGCTTGACGGCCTGACCGTCGGGGGATAGCTCCGGCGTGAGAGTCAGTACAGGCGATCACAAGGTTAACAATGGAGGAAAAATATTGACTAGTGTATGAGTGAGAGAAAAATAATAGGATTGTGCATTGTGTTTTGTTACCTCTTTCTTTTTGTGATCCTTGCCCCATACGTTGCCTAGACCCAGTTTACCGTGCCACCCACTATCTCCTGACACCTCCTCTCACCCCCGGTCATCTCAGCCGAAAGTATGTAGCTTATTTTCCTACCTGCTACCACTGTTACCTCCCGCCGGTAATCGGAGTCCCATCCTCATTAATGTCATGCAGAAAGGTAGCAGACATAACAGTCAACTACTATCATTTGTGATGATTACCGATCAAAGATAGGATAAGTGTCAGCTTACATAATGGACCAATCCAATGACTAAGCCCAATATTATAGTCAAGTAGCGGGACCCAAATCATTTGACCCAATACGACAAAAGTGACATAGTCCAAAGGACAAACCCATTCGGCATGGCCCAGTATGAAAAGT
The DNA here is from genome assembly GCA_016801055.1 of Panax notoginseng. Classification (NCBI taxonomy): domain Eukaryota; kingdom Viridiplantae; phylum Streptophyta; class Magnoliopsida; order Apiales; family Araliaceae; genus Panax; species Panax notoginseng. The sequence continues at coordinate 112,070,880 of CM029020.1, forward strand.
ATTATGGCCGAACATGATCAATTCACCAATATAGTATTTACACGCTGAGAGAGAAATCACTTCCCGACCTGCGTGTCAACACTGTATTAATGAATTGACCAAAATTAACTTCATAATAATCACTCCCAAAAATATTACTTATAGACTGAGATGACATGTCGCGTACAAATAATTACTCCGTTCCAAGAAGACTCAGACTTTCTTAAAAGACAAAAATTCAAAATTCTACCTTATATTTGGAATTGTGTTATATTTTCGTCCTTCAATTTAACTGGTAAACAAATCTCTCTTTCAAAATATTATTATTAATGTAAAATTATTATACTTGGTGAGATATAATTATTCCTACAAAATTGACTCAAAATAAATAATTTACACTATTAATTACATCACGAAGCAGCGGTTTGTTATATTAAAAATAGTTAAAATTTGATACATTAACAATATATACACGAGCGGTGATAGAATCATGACAAATTATTAAAATAAAAATAATAATACCTAACACAAGTATTTCATTATTAAATAAGGTGTTATTATTCTAACACGTTTGTATATACTCTGATAGTGTACGGAATTTTAATTTAAAAAAATCTGGTACAATTTCACATTTATCTTCTCAAAAAAATTATGGCAAATTTATACAAATAATTTATAAATGACTTGATTTCAAAATTTTATAATATTATTTCATAAATTATATCACTTATTACTTGATTTAACGTAACTCATCAGAGTTTCTGTATCACATACTCCATTAAAGATGAGCCTGGCATGAGTTGTTTGATTATGATTGGAATAGTGTTTGTTTCCATGGGATTCCTAGTTTCCAACTCTTCACCGACCATAGTACAAATATGCATGTGAGTGTGGGTCTCTTTTCTATATTTTTGTCTGTGCATAATACATCATAATCATCCTCTCCACTTTTCTCATATTGGACAGTTTCTTAACGCATTTGTTATTGAATTTCTTGAGCACTACCATTAATTAAGTTGACTATGTCTTCCATCAATCAATAAATTGATATTTTTGGGCGGTTAATTATAATTTTATTAATTGTAGTTAATTTGGGAAAGTGAATTATAAATAAGAGAAGAAAATTATACCAGAACAAATAAATAATCCTAACTTCTAAAAATTTATGAACCGAAGACTTTTAATCTATGTTTCTAAGTTTTGGACATAAAAAAGAAAACATAAAACTTATATTAAAGGATAAAAAGAAATATAAAACTTATAATTTTTCTTTTATACTATTACTAAGTTTCTACGGAAAAAATTAAGGAATAAGAAACTCAAGTTTTGTATTTAAATTATTATTTTACCTTTATTTAATTATTTTGTTGTATTTGTATTATTAAAGAGTATAATAGGATCATACAATATTTTGTTATTTTATTTGTTTTACATCCAAATTCATATATTTATGGACAAAAGACTTTTGAGAAGAAAAATGGTAAAACTTTTTCCTTCTAAACATCTCATTTCTTTTCTTTTCTTTCTATTAAAAAACTGAAAAGCAAAATAATTGGACATAAAATTTAATTTTTTTGTTCTGTTCTTGTTTATGTTGAAACTCGTAAACACAAAGCAAAACATTTTTTTTTTAAAAAAGTATACCCCTAACATTTACTATTAAAATAAAATAATTGTGATCGATAACATAAGTCCTATCATTTTAGAAAAATGCACTAATGACATCTTAGCCTTTTTATTAATGACTATTAGAATATCATATATATAGAATGATCCATGAGTAAAATGTAAAAGTGACCCATGTGCTATAGTGATATTTGAATATTGTGCCCTTTTTTTAGTCACCGCAAAACGAACCTTTTACCATCTAAAAATTTAGATTGTTGACCCTATTGTGCCATGTGGCATTGACTTGTACACATGACATGTCAATTTAATACTTTTGGGCTAAAAATATTTATTCTCTAAATATTTGAACTCAACACCTCATACTTTCAGTACTAATAAAACATTGATTACCAACTAAGCTAAGAATTAATACTACTTTTTAGAAAATTATTACTAATGTAGACACTCGAAATTTTGCATTCCTGTTACTAACCATGCAGAAGGGCAGAATCATCTTTTATCTTCCAGAGACAACCTTGGAAGTCAAGTCATCAAATTCAATCTCGGAGACAACCCCGGGAGACAAAATTCAACCCCGGAGACAAACTCGGGAGATCAAATACAACCCCGCGAAATCAAATCCAAGCCCTAGAGACAACCTTGGAAGTCAAGAGATCAAATCCAAGCCCCGGTGACAACCCCAGGTGTAGACACTCAAAAATTTTGCATTCCTGTTACTAACCTTGTAGGAGAACAAAGTCGTCTTCCAGAGATAACCTTGGAAGTCAAGTCAGCACAGTCTCGGAGACAACCCCGGGATACTCAGTTAGTTCAATCTCGAAGATAACCCCGAGATATTCAATCCAATCCCGGAGACAACCTCGAGATACTCATTTAGTCCAACCCGGAGACAACCCCAGGAGTTTCAGTTCAATCTCGGAGACAACCCCGAGGAATGTAGTTCTAGTTCCAGAGACAACCCCGAAATCATCAGTTCCATCTCGGAGATAACCCCGAGATCTTCAGTTCCAATCCCAGAGACAACCCCGGGAGATACAGTTCAAACCTCGGAGACAACCCCGAGGCATGCAGTTGTAGTTCTTGAGATAACCCCGGAAATACTTGTTTCAAACCCCAGTAATCAGCTTCAACCTCGGTGATAGCCCCGAGGCACTCAGTACCAAAACCCGGAGATAACCCCGGGAGGACAGACATTCAGCACTTGCAACAGCCCAATCTCAGAGATAACCCTGAGCAACGACTGCTAAATCAACCCAGAGCCAGAGATAACCCCGGTGAGGGCAAAATCGTCATTTTGCCACCTTGATCTCACAATCACGTCGTCTCAACATTTCAACCTACATACTACACAGAAGTGTCCTACAAGAACCATAGCTCCAATCCCGAGTGACTACTACACAAGACAGAACACCGGATGAAATTTGAAGACCTGAAGACCAGGGCATGGACTCATCTTCCCGACTTCGTACAACCTCCTATCCCATGTCATTGTGTAGCTCTCGACAACAGCATGCCGTAAAAGGTCTTATACACCTCGATCGAATGCCTGGATTGAAATTATGAAGGTTCGAGCGGACAACACGTTACACTAGTGCACGTACTTTGAGACGGCGGGGCCCACGAAGCCTGGGACACCCCGGGCAGCCGCAGGTACATCTGCGGCTACTGCAGGTACTCCTGCGGCTCCCCCCTCTATAAATAGAGGGCTTGGGGTGGCTATTTTGAAGAAGGAAAAGGCGAGAAAGCCTTGTCCAATTTGCTCTGTACACACTATAAATTGAGTGCTTTCTCATTTCAAACACTTGTGAGCTTATATTTGACTACTTTTTACCGATGGGAACCGAGTGTTCATCCATTTAAAGCTATTGAAGTCTTCTTTGGCAGTTCGCTGTAAGCCTTCTTACATTACTTAAAACCTTTTCTCCACTTCTTGCACACACTTTTATTCACGTTGAGAGTTGCGCGAGCGTGTATGCCCGGACCGTTGGTCCGTGGCTTCTATTGCTTTTCTATATATATATATATATATATATATATATATATATATATATATTTTCATTCTTGTCTGGCATGGAGTTCACTTCGTGGCCATTTATTGCTTTCATTTACTTTTCGTCCCGCCTAGAGTTTACTTTGAGGCGGTTGATCGTTTATATATATATATATATTTACAACTTAAATATATATATATATATATATATATATATATATATATATATATATATATATATATATATATATATACATATATATAACTGTTTACAACTTTCATACAAATTGCTATATCATGTGAGCCTAGGAATCATGTGATCACAGATTCAGTCTCCTGAACCTAGATTCGGTTCCCGTGATGGACATTTTTTTAGCTGTACATGGCTTGTAAATTATTCACGGTGTTTAAATTTCCTTAGACGGCTCTCATGTCCATGAGGAATTTGACACTGCTTTTTATCTTATTTTCTCGAAGATGCTTCGCATCTCGAAAATAAAAGCAATCAAGCCGAACATATAATAAAATAGAAGTATCAAAGGCCTCAATTACTATTGAGCACAAGGGTTTGAAAAACTTCTTTTACAAAACTACACTGCTATATCTTGTTAAAATTGAACTTTTATACAAAAATTCAAACCCTTTGTATATAGGTGCAAACAAGGCATAACACTACTTCCAAATAATTGTACATTGACACACACACACACACACACATTCAGATAATGGTTTAAATTGAAAAGTGGCGGTCACCGTGGTAACCCAGATGTTGGGGGTGCCTAACACCTTCCCTCTTCATAATCAAGCCCCCGGACCCTAACGAATCTCGGTTTTACAAACCAGTCAAATAGTGTCACATCACTAGGTCAATGTGCAAACCTTTTCTGGTTGAGTTGGTGCAACCATTTAAAAATACCAACTGGCGACTCTTACAGTCCAAATCGTCGACATATACATGTCAGACCTTTTCACAACTTGTTTTTTCAAATAAATCTCACCTAACATGAGAACACTAAAAGACAAGAACAAAAAAGGGACAGATAAAAATCCCGACGTCAACAGGTGGCTACTCTGCTGGGGACATCCAGTAAGAGGGCTTAAGTCGCTATTACAAACTTTTCAAAACCATTATTTCCTTGTGTGTGGATGTTGCATTTACATTTTAATGAATGTGTATGAATGCATTTACTTATTGCACTTAGTGCTTCACACCATATCTACTTGTGATATTAGTGCTTTGCAAATGCCATCATTTCCATACGGCGAGACACGTTATATGTGAATGTATGTTGTGTGGTTCCTCCACCAAGAGGCTATTCTGTCGGTGTTTGATTACTGGACTCGTAGGAAGACTAATTCCAATGAGGCTCAGGAAAGGCACCACCCAAATTTGCTCTAGTTGAAAGACCGGATTAACTTCCTGTCGAGTAAATTGTGATGATTTGGGAACCTTTATACCAAAAAACCGCCAGAGTAGACTAAGATAGGTCAGCCTCTGATAAACCAAACGCGGAGGAAAGTCTCTTCACACATTCACATTTTAATTACTTGTAAATTCAATTACTTGTTATTTCATTTCCATGTCAATCTCAATGTAATGGAAAATATGAAGGAATATGTGTATATAAAGGAATATGCTGTTCTGCTTAAAGAACTGCATAAGTCCACTCAGGGTCCACAAATACCCATACACACAGAATCCTCTGCACATGGAGGAACTTAGGGACCAGACAAAAAAATTCCTGTACTTGAATCTCAGTTAGACAAAACCAACAAAACCCCTGAAACCACCCATCTCAAAGAAGATCCAGACACCGGTGATATCAGGAAAAAAGTCCTACAAATGGAAGAGACCATTCGGTCTATTAGAGGGATTGAAGCACATGGGAGTGTTTCATATTAAGACCTTTGCATCTTCCCCGGGGTTCATTATTCAGAGAAATTCAAGACTCCCAATTTTGAAAAGTATGATGGATTGGGAGATCCTTACACACATTTGAAAGTCTTCATTGGAGAGCTCGGATCTTATGTCGAGGATGAAAAGCTCAGAATGTAGCTGTTTCAGAAGAGTCTGACTGGAGAAGCTAGATCATGGTATACCAGATTGGATAACTCAAAAATTCATAGCTAAGAAGAGCTAGCTCATGCCTTCCTCAGTCAGTACAGTTTCTAAACTCAAATGGCTCCTGACCGGTACTAAATTACCAAGGTCAAGAAACAAGCTAGTGAGTCGTTCAGAGAATATGCCCAAAGATGGAGGTGTCTAGCTGCTCAAGTTATTCCATCTATGACTGAGTCTGAAATGGTGATGACCTTCATAGACATTCAAGAAGCTCCCTTCTATGAGAGAGTTTTAGCTGACATTGGCAAACCATTCTCCGAAATGATCAAACATGGAGAAATGGCCGAGATGGGATTGAAGTCAAGGAAGATTCAAGACCTTGCCGCTCTCAAAGCTGTAGCTGAGTGTAAGACCCCAAGTTTTACGAATAAAGATTAATTTTTTCTCGAAATATATTTTTGAATATTATGGTGTGGATTTGATATAATGTTATAGTTGTGGGTAATATTTACAAAGTTTACAAAGTAAGCAAGTGGTTTTAAAATATTCGATTGGTCGGGGAATATTCGTTTTAACAGGGAATATTCGTACGACAACACAATCATTAGTGGACCCCACAACGGAAGTGTTGTCGTAGTTAGAAAACAACAGAAATATCTTGTTATAAAAATAACGGCGAAAATTTTACCGTTAAACTATTGAACTACCCGGTAGTAAAAGTACAGTAAAACGCGTGGTTGCATAGTAGCACTCGGAATTGATTATTGATACTTACGTGAGAAGTCACTCAGTTATACTCAATTATTGCTACAGTAATTGCTGCATAATATCTCTCATATTATTGATTCAATTATTGTCACAATATCATCTGCATAATATTTATTATTATTAAATCAATAATTGAGACGACAAAAGTTATTCATATTATTATTTGCAATATTGACGATGTCTAGAAAGTTTTGTCGAGGAGAGGTTTGGTCACCTAATCGCGCGCCAATAGGGAGAAATCCTTATTGGAAAGCCCACTCTTTCCTGGGAATGATCTGGTTGTTAAATATTGTGAGTTATAATATTAATGATGAATAAGTTCGAGTTGATTAAAGATGAAATTAATATTTCCATTGTGTTGAGATTATTTGTGTTAGTGTAAATCAACATTTATTTCGATAATAATTGATTTCTGGAGGTTATATTAACCAATCGGGTAATTAATCGGATAAATGAGCAATTAATTGCTATTAGTTCACATGCATATAACTATTTGCTCACATAAATGGAACTATTGATTCACATGCATTACTATTAGGGGAGGCGGTACAAGATTGATAATACTTGCATGACTAAATTAAAAATGGAGGTATAGATGAAGGTACTATTGTGACGCCCCCAAAATAGGTCTATTCTACCCAACCTATTCTGAGTCGCTAAATACATGGTACAAAAATAACTACAACTTTATTAATACAATTGTCGTGCAGAATATGACAACACTTAAACTGTGAGTTTAAATACAAATATTGTCATCTAGACAATATCCACACTCAAATAAGTCCTCATTACAATTATTAATACACTATTTTACAGAATAGTGAGGACTACTAGAATCACTTCTAGAACCATCATTCCACACCCCGACTAGTACTCGCTACATTCTCGCCTCCTGAGAAGAAAAATGGAACAACACGAAAAAGGGTGAGCTCAACTAGTCCAGTAAAGAACATTATGACTAAGATAAAATAGAACAAATTATCGTTAGTCCTTAATAAGGAAAAATATAATAGAATACAATAGACAACAAGTTTTAAATCAACATTCGCAGCGGAAATAATAATTCATTAGAAGAGTTAAGTAGAGAATGAAATCTACTATCTTCTATATATGAATTTAAAAGCTCATCATCAACATTTTATCCCTGTAACATCAATCAATATATATCTGGAATCAAATATTCATCTTTGCACTACATGCCAAAGATATTCATCAGTTGGTCATGTTCATCTAAACACCTGTTCATCTTTGCACTACGGGCCAAAGATATTCACTAGAAATCATTCATCTTTGCACTACAGGCCAAAGATATTCAGTTATATCATCATTTAGGACTGAGGATGATGAAAAATATTTTAAAGAAAACGAATCCAGTGAAACAAAAGAACAAATATTAAGGATTCGTACTTTAAATAACCCGAGTTCAAAAATACTTCATAAATAATCATAGTGGAGTAAAATTTCAGAATGATCAAAACATGGATACAATCAAAGCTAGTATCCATAATAGATATCTTGGACACAAAAAAGAAAAATTATTTTTTTTGTGAATAGTGTCGTATTCATGAATAGTGTCGTATACGTGAATAGTGCCGTATACGTTAATAGTAACTCTAACACTAAAAGATAGAAATTTCACAAAAAATTCATCATGCTTCGTGAATAGTAACTCGTGAATAGTAACTCGCGAATAGTAACTCATGAATAGTAACCCCGACATGAAAAAGTTTCAAATTTGATAAAAATTTCTAACCAATATTTTGGCATAGTGATATTGAAGAAATAATATCATTTTTGAATAAAATAACATCTCTTACCTCGAAAAGACAGTACTTCTGACTGGAATACTGGATATAGAGCTGAAAGAAACTTGCACCGTATAACAACACTTATAGTATCAAAATACTCACAAGAATACGCTCAATATATCGAGAGAGAAAGAGAGAGAAAACTTCAGTTTCTGGTGTGATTTTTAATTTTAACCTAAGCACCCTATTTATAGGAAAATGCTTAGAACACCAAATCAGAAAATTTAATATAATAATATTATATATAAAATAAATTCCTGCACCCACTTAGAAATCTGATTTCAGCCATCTAACACATGTTAAAGATGTCCACAAACATTTAAAAAATGTTTTTCTTTTAAAACGTAAATAAAACTTCCAAAAATCAATTATTTCGGAACTACGAAACTTCAATAATTCATAATAAATAGCCCTTTTATCAGAAAATTTGAATCTCGCAATTTTTTATAGGAAATTCAATTCTCTACAACTTTCTAGAAGAAAGTTTTTTCAAATTCCAAATATAAATTGACCGAAATTCACATACGGACGATTTTACAGGCTATAATCAAATTTTAGTCAAGAAATGAGGTCCACCGACACACAAAACATGTGTTAATCATTTAATACAACAAAAATACTCTTCCTTCTCATATACTCATATATTCCACATTCATTGTAAAAATATCATCATTATTATATAATATAATAAAATATTATTTTATTAGAAAAGATAAAATATCAATTTTTTAACAATTGTCACTTTAAAAATTTCTCCATCTATATCCACATAAAATTAATATGTTTCTCATCATATAAATCTATAATTAATTATTCACAAATAATATTACAGAATCACAGTACTGGCAACCAGGCCGTTCCCAGAAAAGAGGGGGCTTTCCAATAAGGATCTCTCCTTACTGGCGCGCAATTAGGTGACCAAACCTCTCCTTAGACAGAACTTTTTAGACATTACCAATAATGTTATCTAATAATATTATTCAGATAATATAAATTATTGCTTCGATAATGAAAAATACTGTGTAGTGACAATTATTGAAATAACAGTAATATAAAATATCAACGTAACAATTATTGAATCAATAAAATAAAATATTAAACAGTAATTACTGTAACGATTATTGAGTAGTGCCTTCTTACGTAAGAATCAATAATTGGTGCAATACCGTGTGCTACTGTGCAACAATGCGTATTACTATGTTTTAACCACCGGGTATTCTAACAGTATTAACGGTAACAACTACGCCGTTATTTATAAACAACTTATACTTGTCGTTTTCTTCATCCAATCACTTTCTGTTATGGGGCCCACACAGGGCTGCGCCGTCGTACGTATAAGACCCCGAATTTTATGAAATAAAAGTATTCAATATTTTTACTATTCAGTAAATGGTTAAATTGATAAATGTTAAAGTTAAGGGTGATATATGAATTTTTTTTCAAAATACACAAGTGGTTATAAAATATTCATTGTTGTCGGGGAATATTCGTTTGGTCGTGGAATATTCTTTCTGTCGGGGAATATTCGTACGACGGCGCAGCCATTTGTGGGCCCCATAACAGAATAACTGTCGGGTGAAGAAAACGACAAATTTGAGTTTTTACAAATAACGGCGTAGTTGTTACCGTTAACACTGTTGGAATACCCGGTGGTTAAAATACAGTAATACGCGTTATTGCACAGTAGCACACGGTATTGCATAGTATTTTTGAAATTATTGATTCTTACGTAAGAAGGCACTACTCAATAATTGTTACAGTAGTTACTGTTCAATATTTTATTTTATTGATTCAATAATTGCTACGTTGAAATTTTATATTATTGTTGTTCAATAATTATTACTGCACAGTATTTTCCATTATCAGATCAATAATTCATATTATTTGAATAATATTATTAGATAGCATTATTGGCAATGTCTAGAAAGTTCTGTCTAAGGAGAGGTTTGGTCACCTAATTGCGCGCCAGTAAGAAGAAATTCTTATTAGAAAGCCCCCTCTTTCCTGGGAACGGCCTGGTTGTCATAAATGTGATTCTGTAATATTATTTGTGAATAATTAATTATTGATTCATATGATAAGGAAATATTTATTTTATGTGGATATAAATGAGGGATATATTTTTGTGGTTAAAAATGAAGGAGTTAATGTTGAGGTGTTTTATCTGTATTTTTGTCAGAACGGAGGTATTGAAAATCAAATTAGGGTTTTTAAGATATTTTGCGAGGGTTATAATTTTTAATCCGACCGTTGGATCGTGGTAATATTTGGATATGTTATACATATATAAGTTGAGTATATGTCCACAAATTTTGAACCGTTAAAAATGAACGTATGATTTGTTATGAATTTTACGAGATGACTGGTTCAGAAATTGTTAAATTTTCGGAGTTAATCATTTTGATGGAAAATTCTAGAATTGGTGGGCCCCACTCTTGGTCGGTGAAGAAATGTGCTGAGATTTTTATTCAAATGTGGTGGGTGGGAATAGTAGCAGGTAAAGCCATCAAGTTGCAGGTTAAGTCTGCTTCGGCGTGCTAACATTTTCCTAAGTTAGAATTGAAAATCACACCAGAAACATAAGCTTTCTCTCTTTCTCTCTCTATATTATGAAGCATATTTTGTGATTAATTAGATACTTTGAGAGTTGCTATTCAGTGCAAGTTTCCTTCAGCTTTGTATTCCAGTCAGAAATACTGCACTTTTGAGGTAAGGGATAGTAAGGGATTTTAAGGGTTGTTATGTTTTTCAGTTTCGTAATTTTTCTGACCTTCAAAAATTCTGAAAAAATTTGAAATGATATTTTGATGAGTTTTATTGATTGTGTCCAAAAATGGTGATTTTTGGACGTATAGATTAAGAGTTATGAATTTTATGAGAAAAGACTATTTTAAAAGTAACCGCTTATAACTCCTTGTGGTTAACTCCAAAATTGATGAAATTTTTATTGGGACTACATTAATACGATAGGAGTATACTCTAAAAATTTCGGATTTTTTTTGGATAAAAGTACAATTTTTGATAAATATCTAAATATTCGGCTGTTTTGGCCATATGAAAAATAGTAAATGAGTTTTAAAAATTCTGAGAAAAATATATGTTCAATATGAGACTATATTCTGCTAAATTCCAGAAAATAAATATTTTTGGAACTGATTTGATATTTTTCATGAAAATGGACTAGTTATGAGTAAATGAATTAAATATGTTATGTGAAGTAAGAAAATTGAAAAATAGGATTTTATGGCTTGAGAATCCTATATGAGGTATGTGCAGATTTTTGATGAGGGTTTTTGGTTATTGGTGATGAAATCTTATGAGTTTGGCATTTTAGGATGATTAAATATATTATTTAGTAAAGTATAAACAAATAAAATAAATTGTTTATAAGCTTAAGAAATATTATTTTTTCAATATCATTATACTGAAATATTGGTATGTATTTTATTGTGTAATTTCTACCTTTTTGTGTTGAGTTTACTATTCATGAGTTACTATTCATGAGTTACTATTCACGAGTTACTATTTACGACAAAATTGGTTTCTTTTTCTGACCAAATTATAGTTGGTTTATGAATATTACTCTTGAGATTAAATCTATATGTTGATTATATTGATTTTATTATCATATATAACATTTTTATAACCCTAATGATGATATTTCTCTTTGACTTGAGTGTAAAGATTGGTAGATTTTTGGTATGATCATGACTATGGGTTCCCTTTGGCTAGTAGTGCAAAGTTGAATTGTTGACTGATATGATCATGACCATTGAATTTATAATTGAATATCTTTAGCTTAAGTGCAAAGGTGAATTGATCAACATGGTTATAATTATTGTTTATATAAATTCTGAAATGATTATATATTTCTTTGAGATATTAATATATTTGGCCTGTAGTGCAAATATGAACTGTTGATGAATATATTTGGCCTGTAGTGCAAATATGAACTGTTGATGAATATATTTGGCCGTTAGTGCAAATATGAACTGTTGAGGAATATCTTTGGCCTGTAGTGCAAAGATGAATTATTGATGAATATCTTTGGCCTGTAGTGCAAAGATTAATTATTGATGAATATCTTTGGCCTGTAGTACAAAGATGAATTGTTGATGAATATCTTTGGCCCGTAGTGCAAAGATGGCATGTTGTTGAATATCTTTGGCCAGTAGTGCAAAGATGAACAGATGTTGAGATGAACATGACCAACTGGTGATACAAATGAATATCTTTGGCCGTAGTGCAAAGATGAAGTTATTAGTATGATTATGAACAGGAAATGTGATTTGGTGTAACCATGATCTTTGATGTTTCAGGTAAAGATAGGTGATGAAAATTATCTTCGTCCTGGATGAGAAGAGAAATTTAGAACTACAGTTATGATTATGAGTTATTCATGTGATTGTGGACCAGAATTGTTGATTGATGTTACAGGGATAAAATATTGTTGGTGGATTTTTAACATGGAGAAGATAATAGACTTTATAGTCTATTTGACTCTTCTAATGGATTGCTCGTTCCGCTGCAACTATGGTTGAAATTTTTATCATTTACCATATGTTCTAAATCTCTGATTTATTATTGATGAAGGCTATTGATAATTTAATTATCTTTAGTCATGATATTCTTTACTGAGCTAGTTGCGCTCACCCTTTTGCTTCACAATTCTTTTCAGGTAATAAGAGTGTAGCTGGGTCGAGCGAGGATAACGGGAAAATAGAACGGTGGTCTCTAGCTGTGGATGTTCTCCCGAAGCAGTATAGAAAAGGTCATTTAGTAGTTTTATTTGGTGAATCCAATAGGGTAAGGTGTACCCAACGTTGGAAGGGTGTTTTGCCACTATCATATAAGATGTCTAACGACATACAACCTCGTGTCATCATAAGACAGGGATGCGCTCATCCACTTGCTGAGTATATATACGAGCACTACCTATATAATCTTGGTGTTTGTTTGAAGTATAATTCTCGATTAAAGACAGTGGAGATAATGATAAGTCAAGAGAAGACTCACCATTGGGAAGAATATGATAGTAATCTTCTCGTTTTTCTTTGGGGTCTATTGGGTCAACCAAGGATAATTCTGTGGCCATATGATATCTATCATAACCTAGACGCATGACCTCCCATGTACGAAGGTTTCCTTGAGCACTTCCCAAAGATTCTAATTTCTAAAACAATTTTTGACTATACCTTTATGTAAGGTGTCATTGTGAGGTGATGTCCACGGTTGAAACATGAGTCACATTTGGTATATATTTGTATCCAAACTCACAGCATATGTGTTGTTGTATTTTACACGATAATTGTTGTAATAAAGTTGTAGTTATTTTCTGTACCATGTATTTGGCGACTCAGAATAGGTTGGATGGAATGGACCTATTTTGGGGTTGTCACATTTGGTATCAGAGCTTAGGGATATGATCTCTGGCGGAGATCGGGGAATACAACTAGGAAGGGAGAGATGAGTAAATCCTACGCTAGTGTGTCCTACCTAAGCTTATTTGTTGGTCAGTCATAATATTGGGATATTATGTGATATGTTAATTTATTTAATTAACCCTTGTTTTATGGCAGTATTTGAGAATGGCAGCTGAGAATTCTAACAATGGAGTGAATGAGACTGTAGGGATACCTCTAATCACTAACCGTGATAATGTGATGTCAGACGAAGAAGGAATTAGAGATATCCATGTGGTGAGTGAAGAATTGATAGTTGCACCCGAGATAGTCGCAGAGGTAACAGCTGAGACTGAGGAAGAAGAGGAAGAAGAAGTACCTGAGGAGAGTTTATTAGAGGTATTATATGATCAAAATATAGAATTTCAAAATCGTATTCATGAGTTAGAAGAGAAGACAGAAGAACGACAGGCGGTCGTGGAACAAAAGGATGCAACAATTCAAGCTTGTGTTACCCGATATGTGATGCTTGAACAGAAGTATTCTTTGGCAGAGTATAAGATGATAAAAATGGAATCTGAGCTGAAAGAAGAAAAAACTGAACGAGTGAGAATAAGTGATGCATGGGCAAAAGCCGCACGACATGTGGATATTGTGGAAAGAGATGTTCGATCTAAGAAGGCTAAAATAGATGATATGAATTTCTCATTTTGGAAAGCAATTGGGAGAACCCAACATCGAGTTTTGAATTACCCTGTACATAGCGGTCAACCTGAATCCGATATGGATCGAAGATTGATGATTCAGATCATGAATGAGGAGTACAAAGAGGCAGTTGAGGGAGGAATATGTCCTATAGAAAGGTATATTCCAACGATAATGATGACGTCAAATGCTACTCCAGACAAGTCAAAGCCGTGTAGTTCGAGGGATGGCGGTTGTCATGACTTCCCAACAAATGAGGAACCCAAATGAAGTTATCATGGGAGATGAGCAATGGAGAAATCATGATGATCTGAGAGATAGAATCTGAAATGGAAGCAAGGTATTCTCAACTCTTCGAAATACTAGGTACGTAAATTTCGGGGACGAAATTTCATAAGGAGGGGAGATTATAAGACCCCGAATTTTATGAAATAAAAGTATTCAATTTTTTTACTATTCAGTAAATGGTCAAATTGATAAATGTTAAAGTTAAGGGTGACATATGATTTTTTTTTCAAAATACACAAGTGGTTATAAAATATTCATTGTTGTCGGGGAATATTCGTTTGGTCGTGGAATATTCTTTCTGTCGGGGAATATTCGTACGACGGCGCAGCCATTTGTGGGCCCCATAACAGAATAACTGTCGGGTGAAGAAAACGACAAATTTGAGTTTTTACAAATAACGGCGTAGTTGTTACCGTTAATACTGTTGGAATACCCGGTGGTTAAAATACAGTAATACGTGCTATTGCACAGTAGCACACGGTATTGCATAGTATTTTTGAAATTATTGATTCTTACGTAAGAAGGCACTACTCAATAATTGTTACAGTAATTACTGTTTAATATTTTATTTTATTGATTCAATAATTGCTACGTTAAAATTTTATATTATTGTTGTTCAATAATTGTTACTGCACAGTATTTCCCATTATCAGATCAATAATTCATATTATTTGAATAATATTATTAGATAGCATTATTGGTAATGTCTAGAAAGTTCTGTCTAAGGAGAGGTTTGGTCACCTAATTGCGCGCCAGTAAGGAGAAATTCTTATTGGAAAGCCCCCTCTTTCCTGGGAACGGCCTGGTTGTCATAAATGTGATTCTGTAATATTATTTGTGAATAATTAATTATTGATTCATATGATAAGGAAATATTTATTTTATGTGGATATAAATGAGGGATATATTTTTGTGGTTAAAAATGAAGGAGTTAATGTTGAGGTGTTTTATCTGTATTTTTGTCGGAACGGAGGTATTGAAAATCAAATTAGGGTTTTTAAGATATTTTGCGAGGGTTATAATTTTTAATCCGACCGTTAGATCGTGGTAATATTTGGATATGTTATACATATATAAGTTGAGTATATGTCCACAAATTTTGAACCGTTAAAAATGAACGTATGATTTGTTATGAATTTTACGAGATGACTGGTTCAGAAATTGTTAAATTTTCGGAGTTAATCATTTTGGTGGAAAATTCTAGAATTGGTGGGCTCCACTCTTGGTTGGTGAAGAAATGTGCTGAGATTTTTATTCAAATGTGGTGGGTGGGAATAGTAGCAGGTAAAGCCATCAAGTTGCAGGTTAAGTCTGCTTCGGCGTGCTAACATTTTCCTAAGTTAGAATTAAAAATCACACCAGAAACATAAGCTTTCTCTCTTTCTCTCTCTATATTATGAAGCATATTTTGTGATTAATTAGATACTTTGAGAGTTGCTATTCAGTGCAAGTTTCCTTCAGCTTTGTATTCCAGTCAGAAATACTGCACTTTTGAGGTAAGGGATAGTAAGGGATTTTAAGGGTTGTTATGTTTTTCAGTTTCGTAATTTTTCTGACCTTCAAAAATTCTGAAAAAATTTGAAATGATATTTTGATGAGTTTTATTGATTGTGTCCAAAAATGGTGATTTTTGGACGTATAGATTAAGAGTTATGAATTTTATGAGAAAAGACTATTTTAAAAGTAACCGCTTATAACTCCTTGTGGTTAACTCCAAAATTGATGAAATTTTTATTGGGACTACATGAATACGATAGGAGTATACTCTAAAAATTTCGGATTTTTTTGGATAAAAGTACAATTTTTGATAAATATCTAAATATTCGGCTGTTTTGGCCATATGAAAAATAGTAAATGAGTTTTAAAAATTCTGAGAAAAATATATGTTCAATATGGGACTATATTCTACTAAATTCCAGAAAATAAATATTTTTGGAACTGATTTGATATTTTTCATGAAAATGGACTAGTTATGAGTAAATGAATTAAATATGTTATGTGAAGTAAGAAAATTGAAAAATAGAATTTTATGGCTTGAGAATCCTGTATGAGGTATATGCAGATTTTTGGTGAGGGTTTTTGGTTATTGGTGATGAAATCTTATGAGTTTAGCATTTTAGGATGATTAAATATATTATTTAGTAAAGTATAAACAATTAAAATAAATTGTTTATAAGCTTAAGAAATATTATTCTTTCAATATCATTATACTGAAATATTGGTATGTATTTTATTGTGTAATTTCTACCTTTTTGTGTCGAGTTTACTATTCATGAGTTACTATTCATGAGTTACTATTCACGAGTTACTATTTACGACAAAATTGGTTTCTTTTTCTGACCAAATTATAGTTGGTTTATGAATATTACTCTTGAGATTAAATCTATATGTTGATTATATTGATTTTATTATCATATATAATATTTTTATAACCCTAATGATGATATTTCTCTTTGACTTGAGTGTAAAGATGGGTAGATTTTTGGTATGATCATGACTATGGGTTCCCTTTGGCTAGTAGTGCAAAGTTGAATTGTTGACTGATATGATCATGACCATTGAATTTATAATTGAATATCTTTAGCTTAAGTGCAAAGGTGAATTGATCAACATGGTTATAATTATTGTTTATATAAATTCTGAAATGATTATATATTTCTTTGAGATATTAATATATTTGGCCTGTAGTGCAAATATGAACTGTTGATGAATATATTTGGCCTGTAGTGTAAATATGAACTGTTGATGAATATATTTGGCCGTTAGTGCAAATATGAACTGTTGAGGAATATCTTTGGCCTGTAGTGCAAAGATTAATTATTGATGAATATCTTTGGCCTGTAGTGCAAAGATGAATTATTGATGAATATCTTTGGCCTGTAGTACAAAGATGAATTATTGATGAATATCTTTGGCCCGTAGTGCAAAGATGGCATGTTGTTGAATATCTTTGGCCAGTAGTGCAAAGATGAACAGATGTTGAGATGAACATGACCAACTGGTGATACAAATGAATATCTTTGGCCGTAGTGCAAAGATGAAGTTATTAGTATGATTATGAACATGAAATGTAATTTGGTGTAACCATGATCTTTGATATTTCAGGTAAAGATAGGTGATGAAAATTATCTTCATCCTGGATGAGAAGAGGAATTTAGAACTACAGTTATGATTATGAGTTATTCATGTGATTGTGGACCAGAATTGTTGATTGATGTTACAGGGATAAAACATTGTTGGTGGATTTTTAACATGGAGAAGATAATAGACTTTATAGTCTATTTGACTCTTCTAATGGATTGCTCGTTCCGCTGCAACTATGGTTGAAATTTTTATCATTTACCATATGTTCTAAATCTCTGATTTATTATTGATGAAGGCTATTGATAATTTAATTATCTTTAGTCATGATATTCTTTACTGAGCTAGTTGCGCTCACCCTTTTGCTTCACAATTCCTTTCAGGTAATAAGAGTGTAGCTGGGTCGAGCGAGGGTAACGGGAAAATAGAACGGTGGTCTCTAGCTGTGGATGTTCTCCCGAAGCAGTATAGAAAAGGTCATTTAGTAGTTTTATTTGGTGAATCCAATAGGGTAAGGTGTACCCAATGTTGGAAGGGTGTTTTGCCACTATCATACAAGATGTCTAACGACATACAACCTCGTGTCATCATAAGACAGGGATGTGCTCATCCACTTGCTGAGTATATATACGAGCACTACCTATATAATCTTGGTGTTTGTTTGAAGTATAATTCTCGATTAAAGACAGTGGAGATAATGATAAGTCAAGAGAAGACTCACCATTGAGAATAATATGATAGTAATCTTCTCGTTTTTCTTTGGGGTCTATTGGGTCAACCAAGGATAATTCTGTGGCCATATGATATCTATCATAACCTAGACGCATGGCCTCCCATGTACGAAGGTTTCCTTGAGCACTTCCCAAAGATTCTAATTTCTAAAACAGTTTTTGACTATACCTTTATGTAAGGTGTCATTGTGAGGTGATGTCCACGGTTGGAACATGAGTCACATTTGGTATATATTTGTATCCAAACTCATAGCATATGTGTTGTTGTATTTTACACGATAATTGTTGTAATAAAGTTGTAGTTATTTTCTGTACCATGTATTTGGCGACTCAGAATAGGTTGGATGGAATGGACCTATTTTGGGGTTGTCACAGTACGAATATTCCCCGACAGCAAGAATATTCCACGACCAAACGAATATTCCCCGATAACAATGAATATTTTATAACTACTTGCTTATTTGAAATATTAGCGCATTTTACCCATAACTAACCACATTAATCAAATCAACCCTTACTAATTCAAAATAATAAATAGAGGAATTAAATTTTATTTATTAATAATTTGGGGTCTTATAACCTCCCCTCCTTATGAAATTCCGTCCTCGAAATTGACGTACGTACCTGGTATTTCGAAAAAATGAGGATACCTCACTTTCATTTCTGATTCCAACTCCCAGTTCATTTTTCAATAGCGTGGTTCTTCCACAAAATCTTAACTTGAGGTATAACCTTTGTGCATAGGACATGTTTTTTCCTATCCAAGATCTTGACAGGTACCTCTTCGTACGTTAAATCTTCGGCTATCTCGTCTGGTTGTAACGCAATAATGTGGTTTGGGTCGTCCACATATTTACGTAACATCGATACGTGAAAAACTTTATGAACACGCGACATACTTAGCGTTAAGGCGAGTCTATAGGCCACTGTTCCTACTCGATCGAGGATTTCAAATAAATCGAAGGCTTGAGCTTTCTTCTCTTCATTGACTCTTACTTCTAGAATAACGCATTCTTGTACCTTCTTCTTTATATTCATCAGCTCTAGTGTGTAGCTTGAGCGGTTTTAACTTTATCAATTAAAGTCGATTCTACTCGTATATTTAACATCATAACGTGGGTATTTGGAGCCTTTAACTCTATCTCCATCCTTTGTAAGTTATACAAAATAGGTCTTTGTGTTCGACAATATCGCACTCGTACAATCTTCTACTCAACGTGTCAGCTATCACGTTCCCTTTTTCTAGGATGGTATTGGATGGTATAGTCATAATCTTTCAACAGCTCGAGCTAACGTCGTTGTCGCATGTTGAGTTCTTGGAAGCTCTTCTCACATTCCTCGCTCCATTTGAATTTTGTATCTTTTCGAGTCACCTGAGTTAATAGAGTATCGATTCGAGAAAATTATTCCACGAATCTCCGATAGTAACCAACTAAGCCTAAAAAGCTACGTATTTCGATTACTGACTTAAGTTGCTCTCAACTGTGACTCATATCCCAATCTTGGATAGCACGTCACAATAGCACCTATTATTTTTCCACCAAACAAATATTGCGTCCCCTATGGAGAGTCTGGCTTTGGTGCATTCTACAAAGGAAGTCACCAGATAGAGGCTCGGGTACCAAATTCTATAGTTGAATTTTTAACTCCCGAAGTTCAATAAGAGCCATTCGATATGAGATTTTAGAAATGGGTTTTGTACCGGGTTCAAAGTCGATACAAAATTTAATATCACACTTTGGGAGTAAGCCAAGAAATTCTTCAGGAAATACATCAGGAAATTTACTAACAATAGAAATATCATTCAAATATGACGTATTTTTGTTTAAGTCCATAACATGGGCTAAGAAAACTTGACATCCGTTTTTCAATAAACGAATGACTTTATGGCTTGATATGAAAGTGTTTGACTTCAATGGTTTGGTTGCTTGAATTCGAATAACAGGTTGGTTAAGAATATGAAAACTAATAACCTTACGAAAACAATTAATTTTGGCATGATGAGTAGTTAACCAATCAATCCCTAAAATCACATCAAATGCAAGTATTTTCAACCAAATAAGATCGGCAGGTAATGTGATGGTTCCAACTTGAATCAAGTAAGATTTATAAATAGTAGATGTAACGAAAGTTTCTCCTAACGAAGTCTCAACAGATAAGGTCTAATTTCTCCAGAGACAAGTTTAAACGTTGTGTACAAGCAGGAGAGATAAAAGAATGGGTAGAACCGGTATCTAATAAGGTATAAACTTCGTAAGAATTTATAATCAACTAACCCGTGCTAACTTCGTTCAGGTTCCTCGCATTCTGACCAGTCATGACAAACGCTCTTTCAGAAACCGTTGACTTTGACTTTTCTGGGACAGCCTTTTGAGTCACCATCCTCGCTGGACTTGGTTTTGCTACAGTACAATCTCGAGCGATATGTCCTTCCTTTCCGCAATTATAACATACCTTGGAAGGCTGTGAACAGTTTAGACTTATATTTCCCTCCTCTCTGCATTTGTAGCATCTAACTGGCGGTCGTTCTCCTGCCCTAGAATTTGTTGCTGGTGCTGTTGCCGACATCTTCCCGTCATCGTTAACTCTTCTCTTCTTGAAATTTCCACTTGAGTTATTTCTTCTATTATCTTGGCCATGATTACCACCGAAGTGGTTACCATTTCTGGCACTATAATTTCCTCCACGATGGTTATCCTTGTTCTGATGACCGTTGCCATCGGTACGATTATCATCGAGTTGTAAGTCGTTATTCTTCGATTGAGCTGACTCATTATCGCGCTCCAATAACCGAGCCCTATTCACAACATTTGAATATAGAGAAAATTTATGAGAAATGAGATATTGACGTATGTCAGGTTTCAAACCTCTCAAAAACATCCGCGTTATACGTTCCTCATTCTCCACTAAATGTGGTACAAACCAGGATAACTTCCGTGAACTTCGCCTTGTACTGGGACACCGTCATGTTGTTCTGTTTTAGTCTAATAAACTCTACCTCCTTCATATGGCGAATATTTTCAGGAAAGTATTTTTCGTTGAAAAGCTACTGAAACGTTTCCCAAGACATGCTGAGTGCGACAGGCTGGGTCCGTTTCATAGACTCCCACCAGTAGTCTACCTCGCCACGGAACATAAAGGTGGCGAATGGAGCCTTTTTTCCTCCGTGCATCCCAAGACATCAAATATCTTCGTAATTTACTTGACCCACGTTTCCGCCTTGATCGGATCCGGCTTTCCCTGAAATTCTGGTGGTCCTAACTCCTTGAACTGCTTGGCCGTGACAAGCCGCGCGTTGCTATCATTTCAACCCGTATTTTGTACACGAGTCTCCCTCGTCTGGTTTTGCATGAACTGCAAAAAGGTCCTAAACATCCCGTCATTCATCGTCTGCTCAGTGGTGTTGTTTATAGGAGGAATATTGTCTTCCTGTTGCACGTTCTCCTGGGTGGTGATTAAAGGTGTCTCCACGGTCTCATTTACTCCACTGTTAATATTCTTAGTAGCCATTCTTAAATACTGCCATAAAACAAGGGTTAATTAAACAAATTAACAAATCACATAATACCCATAAATTATGACCGATTAACAAATAAGCTTAAGTAGGACACACTAGCGAAGGATTACTCGTCTCTCCCCTCCTAGTTCTATTCTCCGATCTCCGCCAGAGATCATATTCCTAAGCTCTGATACCAACTATGACGCCCCCAAAATAGGTCCATTCCACCCAACCTATTCTGAGTCGCCAAATACATGGTACATAAATAACTACAACTTTATTAATACAATTGTCGTGCAAAATACGACAACACTTAAATTGTGAGTTTAAATACAAATATTGTCATCTAGACAATATCCACACTCAAATAAGTCCTCATTATAATTATTAATACACTATTTTACAGAATAGTGAGGACTACTAGAACCACTTCTAGAACCATCATTCCACACCTCGACTAGTACTCGCTACATTCTCGCCTCCTGAGAAGAAAAATGGAACAACAAGGAAAAGGGTGAGCTCAACTAGCCCAGTAAAGAACATTATGACTAAGATAATATAGAATAAATTATCGTTAGTCCTCAACAGGGAAAAATATAATAGAATACAATAGACAACAAGTTTTAAATCAACATTCGCAGTGGAAATAATAATTCATTAGAAGAGTTAAGTAGAGAATGAAATCTACTATCTTCTATATATGAATTTAAAAGCTCATCGTCAACATTTTATCCCTGTAACATCAATCAATATATATCTGGAATCAAATATTCATCTTTGCACTACATGCCAAAGATATTCATCAGTTGGTCATGTTCATCTAAACACCTGTTCATCTTTGCACTACGGGCCAAAGATATTCATCAGAAATCATTCATCTTTGCACTACAGGCCAAAGATATTCAGTTATATCATCATTTAGGACTGAGGATGATGAAAAATATTTTAAAGAAAACGAATCCAGTGAAACAAAAGAACAAATATTAAGGATTCGTACTTTAAATAACCCGAGTTCAAAAATACTTCATAAATAATCATAGTAGAGTAAAATTCAAGAATGATCAAAACATGGATATAATCAAAGCTAGTATCCATAATAGATATCTTAGACACAGAAAAGAAAATTTAATTTTTCTGTGAATAGCATCACATTCGTGAATAGTGCCGTATACGTGAATAGTAACTCTGACACTAAAAGATAGAAACTTCACAAAAAAAATCATCATGCTTTGTGAATAGTACTCGTGAATAGTAACTAGTGAATAGTAACTCATGAATAGTAACTCGTGAATAGTAACTCATGAATAGTAACTCTGACATGAAAAAGTTCCAAATTTGATAAAAATTTCTAACTAATATTTTGGCATAATGATATTGAAGAAATAATATCATTTTCGAATAAAATAATATCCCATACCTCGGAAAGACAGTACTTCTGACTGGAATACTGGATATAGAGCTGAAGGGAACTTGCACCGTATAACAACACTCAAAGTATCAAAATACTCACAAGAATACGCTCAATATATCGAGAGAGAAAGAGAGAGAAAACTTCAGTTTCTGGTGTGATTTTCAATTCTAACCTAAGCACCCTATTTATAGAAAAATACTTAGAACACCAAAGCAGAAAATTTAATATAATAATATTATATATAAAACAAATTCCTACGCCCACTTAGAAATCTGATTTCAGCCATCTAACACATGTTAAAGATGTCCACAAACATTTAAAAAACGTTTTTTTAAAACATATATAAAACTTCCAAAAATCAATTATTTCGGAACTACGAAACTTCAATAATTCATAATAAATAGCCCTTTTATCAGAAAATTCGAATCTCACAAATATTTATAGGAAATTCAATTTTCTACAACTTTGCAGAAAAAAGTTTTTCCAAATTCCAAACATAAATTGACCGAAATCCACATACGGACGATTTTACATGCTATAATCAAATTTCAGTCAAGAAATGGGGTCCACCGACACACAAAAATGTGTTAATCATTTAATGCAACAAAAATACTCCTCCTCCTCATATACTCATATATCCCACATTCATTGTAAAAATATCATCATTATTATATAATATAATAAAATATTATTTTATCAGAAAAGATAAAATATCAATTTTTTTAACAATTGTCACTTTAAAAATTTCTCCATCTATATCCACATAAAATCAATATTTTTCTCATCATATAAATTAATAATTAATTATTCACAAATAATATTACAGAATCACAGTACTGGCAACCAGGCCGTTCTCAGAAAAGAGGGGGCTTTCCAATAAGGATCTCTCCTTACTGGCGCGTAATTAGGTAACCAAACCTCTCCTTAGACATAACTTTCTAGACATTGTCAATAATGTTATCTAATAATATTATTCAGATAATATGAATTATTGCTTTGATAATGAAAAATACTGTGTAGTGACAACTATTGAAACAACAGTAATATAAAATATCAACGTAACAATTATTGAATCAATAAAATAAAATATTAAACAGTAATTACTGTAACGATTATTGAGTAGTGCCTTCTTACGTAAGAATCAATAATTGGTGCAATACCGTGTGCTACTGTGCAACAACGCGTATTACTATGTTTTAACCACCGGGTATTCTAACAGTATTAACGGTAATAACTACGTCGTTATTTATAAACAACTTATACTTGTCATTTTCTTCATCCAATCGCTTTCTGTTATGGGGTCCACACAAGGCTGCGCCGTCGTACGAATATTCCCCGACAGCAAGAATATTCCACGACCAAACGAATATTCCCCGACAACAATGAATATTTTATCGAAATATCGAAACTATATTTTTTATAAATAGAACCTCATTCTTCTTTCATTCTCACCAATTCAATAAGACTCACAAGAGCAATTATAGAGAGAGAAGCTATAGAGAGAAAGAAGAAGAGAAGTCTGCTACTTCACTATTCCAGTATCCAGTCTTCTTCTGAGGTAAGAGATATTATTTTTGTTTAGTATTCATAAGGAATAATATTTTCTTCTATACTATGTAGTATGTGAGTAATATTATTTCGTCTCGTATTCCTAATTGTACCCTCATTTTGTTAAAGTATTGCTTCTATACTATGTAAAATTAGTAGAATATCCTTGAAATTTACGCTTCATCTAGTATCGTTTCACAAGGATATTTTCTACACATTCTTGTTAAATTTTAAGCTTTTTATGCCAGAGTACTGTCCATGAGTACTATTCATTTATACGGTACTATTCACAAAGTACTATTCACAAAGTACTATTCACAGGTACTATTCACGAAATACTATTCACGAGTACTATTTATAAAGTATTATTCACTGGGTACTATTCCTGAAGTAATATTCACAGGGTACTATTTACTCGAGTACTATTCACCCGGAGTATTATTCATAATAAAAATTAATTTCTTTTCGGTCCAAATCATTTTTGATACAATATTATTCTTGAATTTTACTCCACAAAACAATATCATGTTGACAATTTGGATATTTGTAAACTCTGGATAAATTTAAAGTCTTTAATATTTATCCTTGATTTCATTTAATTGAATTCTTATATCATTGTCATCATCCTCATGCTTATATTGTGATGAAAGTCATCATTGGCTTACGTGCATAGATGGACTATTGATTGGTATGATTATGACCAGGAATCATTCGGTATAATCATGACCCGTAATGTTACAAATGATGTGGTAAAAGTCCTCAGTGGCCCGTATTGCATTGATGAACAGTTGTTGGTATGATTATGACCAGGGATTATTCGGTATGATCATGACCATTGGTGAAAAAACGAATATCCTTGGCCCGTAGTGCATGAATAATTCGTGGTTGTGATACTATTTATTGAGATGAGTCTCAGCGATAAAATTGATGATAAACTCTTAAATCATAGAAGATAGTAGATATCATGCTCTACTTGAATCTTTTAATGGATTGCTTGTTCTGCTGCAGTTAAACTTGATGTTTATTGTATTTTATCAGTTTAACACTGTTGAAGGCTAACGATAATTTATTCTGCATTATCTTAGTCATAATATTTCTTACTGGGCTAGTTGAGCTCACCCTTTGCTTTCATTGTTCTCTTCAAGAAATGAGAACATAGCCGGGACTAGTCGGGGAACGGAGTGATGGTTTGAGATGTGTATTAGTAGTCTAGAAGACAATATTTTGTGTTGAGGACTTATTTTGAGTTTGAATACTGTTTAGAAGACAATATTTGTATTAAAACTCACAGCTCATGTTGTATATTTAAGTTTGTATTTGTATTCTGTATCATGTATTTGGCGACTCAGAATGGGTGATGTATACTATTTGGGGGTGTCACAGTTGGTATCAAAGCTTAGGGATATGATCCCTGACTGAGATGTGAGACTAGAACTAGGAGGGGAGAGACGGAAAATTCCTTCGCTAGTATGACCTACCTATGTTTATTTAGTATTTATTTGGTCGGTCAGAGTATATGGATAATATGTGACATGCCAATTAACCTTGTTTTGTGGCAGTATTTGATAATGGCATTCGAAAATATTGAGATAAGTAATGAAGCACATGAGACCGTTGAGTCACCAACGATCAATACCCAGGATAATGTGCAACAGGAAGACAATAATCCTCAGGTAAAAAATAAAACCGATCAAATGATGAACGATGGGATATTCAGAGGCTTTATGCAATTTATGCAATATCAGGCGAGGCTCCTATTCAAAATACAGGTGGAAACACTGGCAACTCTCGGACGGTCACCGCTAAACAGTTCAAGGAGCTGGGACCACCGGAGTTTATTGGAGAGCCAAAACCACTTAAGGTAGAGACGTAGATAAAACAGATCACCAAGATATTTGATGTCTTGGGATACTCCGAGGAATAAAAGATTACCTTTGCCACCTTCATGTTGCAAGGAGAGGCAGATTACTGGTGGGAATCTGTAAAGCGCACTCAACCTGTCGCACTGAAGATGTTATGGGAGAAGTTCCAAGAACTGTTCAACGACAAGTACTTTCCCGAAAGTATTCGTCACATGAAGTAGGTAGATTTCATCAAGCTGGAGCAGAACAATATGACCATGTCGCAATACGAAGCTAAGTTTACCGAGTTGTCCTGGTTTGCGTGCCACTTGGTTGATAATGAGGAGAGAATGACGTGAATGTTTCTAAGAGGTTTGAAACCTGAGATACGTTAATATCTAATTTCTCACAAACTGTGTTTGTATTCACACTATAAAAAAATGGGCCTTTAGCAATAATTTTTCGGGCAACGACTTTATAAGTCGTTGCTAAAAGTATATGTTTAGCAACAAAATTTGTCCTTCGTTGCAGATTGTATCAGGCTTTCACTTTTTGCAACGAAATTCATAAGCCGTTGCAAAATTTCGTTGCTAATTCATTGGCGGGAAAAAATTTCGTTAGAAATTCGTTGCAAAATTTTGGGCCACTTGCTTTCCCATCATCGTGGGTAACGAAAGTTTTTTTGTTGCTAAAATGGGGCTTTAGCAACGATTTTTCAGGCAACGACTTTATAAGTCGTTGTTAAAAGTGTATATTTAGCAACAAAACTTGTCCATCGTTGCAGATTGTGTCAGACTTTTACTTTTTGCAACGAAATTCATAAGTAGTTGCAAAATTTGGAAATAAAATTCGTTATTATTATTATTATTATTATTATTATTACTACGCAATTAGTTATGTACATTTATGTATGTACGTAACAAATCTAAGGAAAGGAGATCTATTTTAATTTGGGAGAAATGATTTGTTCAGTTATAAATACTAATCCTTGCAAAATAATAGTAATTAGGCCCATGTTCTCGGGTGGTCATTGATCAATATTCCAAACTGGAGGTCTTGAGTTTGAATTTGTGCATCAACATATTTTTTGGGATAAAGTTTAATATTCGTCACGTCAGCCCGTCCACATATGATATGTACGTATGTATGTGTGTGTGTGTGTGTGTGTATATTCTTTTTAAAATTTCTTATCAAACTAAATAAAATACTAAACAAATCTCAACATTAAAGTAAATATATATAAAGTAACTAAGAATATTTTTATATATAAATATATATATGTAAACAAATATTCATATAAATATTTATAAATTAATCTCTAAATATTTATAAAAAATATTCATATCTAAATTTTAGATGAAATATTTATAAATTTATAAAATTTAAAGATAAATTTATATAAATATTTATTTATAAATATTTATATGACATCAAACCTGATTATTATATCTATACTTCCCAATGTTTTCTATTTATAGATAGTAATGGTATACCCCTAATTATTCCTAGTTCTCCTTTTACCTTTTTTCCAAATATATTATAAAATTAAATTATAATACTATCAGTTCTAAGAGAAAACACAAAAAAATAAAAAAATATTTATTATGTTTTATGAACTAAAACAGAATAAAGTTATTTAAAATGACTTATAAGTCATTCATAATAAGTTAGTTTGACCCATATTAATGTAATATTAATTTTATCCCTGTTTTATTTATTTTTTTTAAAAAAAACGAATTTATAAAAAAGAAGAGTAAGATGCAACATCACTTTAGTTGGCGTTAGAATTTTTATTTTTATTTTTTTTATAGCTGAAGTCTTATATACTCCTTCATTTGCAACGCCGATGACAGAGAATAAACATAAAAATATATTGATGTTTGTAAACAAGAACAAGAGATCAAAGAAATTAAAAAAAAAGAGAGATTTTAACGTCAGTTAAAGTGATGTTACATCTTACTCTTTTTTTTTAACAAATTTGCTTTATAAATTTTTTTTAAAAAAAGTTACAATACCGATTAGTTTGGCATTAGATCACATTTTTATTTTTTTCAAATTTCTTTTAAAAAAATAAAACCGTTTTTTAAAAAAATAAGATAAATTTGTTTTAAAATTCGTTTTTTAAAAAAATATTTTTAAAGTGGCGTTGGTTGCCTTTCTAATTTTAAGCAAAAAAAAAATCAAAAAATTCAACGCCATTTCAATTGGCGTTCAGTAGTTTTTTTTTCAAATTAGATGTGAGAGCCTTTACTCCCAACGATAGTCGTTGAAGTTTTTATTTTTTTAAAAATATTCGTTTAAAAATAAAATCTTTTTTAAAAAAATTAAAGCGTTTTTATAAAAAAATAAAGTTTTTTTTATTTATAAAAATTGTTCTTAAATTAAATAATTTGGTTAAGAGAAGAGCCTTTCCAAGAAAATTTGAACAAAATGGATATAATTGAGAAAGTAGAATATAATTTAGGCAATTCTGGGAAAATACTCCAGATCCAATATTTATCCATTCTTTCTTTTAAGATTGAGCAAAAAACGGATATAACCGAATTATCGAATCGAACCGAAATAATTTAACCGATTTTTTTTGATAATTCGGTTATTTGTAACATTTCGATTATATCCGAAATTATTTACGGGTTTCGGTTAGTTTATACGGATTTTATTTTTGGGTTATTCGGTTTAACCCACTCTGAAGTTGTAACTCTCATTCTCTCAATTCCCAGACCCAGACCCAGACCCAGACCCAGACCTAGGACCCAGATCTCGAACTCTCAAGTGAAGTCTCAATCTCTCATCCCAAAACCAGATCTAGATTTCACCATTGATTTTCCTATATCTGGCGGAGTCAAAATCGAGCATAGCATACAGAACTTACGCCCAAAATCATCGGGGAAGAAGTGGATTTACATGATTCCTCTGATTGTGTTGCTCTTCTTCTTCTTCTTCAACAATGATGGAAAGACGTCATCACCCGCACCTGTTGTTAAGGAAGGGGAACGACAACCAATCATATGTTACAAATACGGAGGGGAGGGACATATCATTCTGAAATGTACACAACAATCCAAAGCGTGTTATAATTGCAGAAGAGAAGGTCACCTAGCCCGATTTTTATCGTGCTGTAAAGCCAACTCCAGCTGGGATGGAGGTACCAAAGGCCGTCCCAAAGAAGTCAAAGCCAATAGTTCAAGGGAGAGCATTTATCGTAACCTCCCAAAAAGCGAGGAACCCGAACGAAGTCATCACGGGGAAGCTAATCATAAACACTAGCGAAGTCTATACCTTATTTGATACCGGTTCTACCCATTATTTTATTTCTCCTACTTGTGCACAACGTTTAAATTTTACTCCGGAGAAATTAGACTTTGACTTATCTGTTGAAACTCTGTTGGGAGAAACCTTCATTGCTTCCACTGTTTATAAGTCTTGTTTGGTTCAAATCGGTACCCTCACATTACCTGTCGATCTTATTTCATTGAAAATACTTGCATTTGACGTAATTCTAGGGATTAATTGGTTAACTACTCATCATGCTAAAATTGATTATTTTCGTAGGTTGTTAGCTTTCATATTCCTAACCAACCTATTATGCGAATTCAAGTGACCAAACCATTAAAATCAATCACTGCCATCTCAAGCCAAAAAGCTATCATGTATTGAAAAACGGATGTCAAGCTTTCTTAGATCATGTCACGGATTTAAACAAAAATACATCAGTTTTGAATGATATTTCTATTGTTAATAAATTTCCTGACGTATTCCCTGAAGAACTTCCTGGCCTACCCCCAGAGCGTGAAATTAAATTTTGTATCGACCTTGAACCTAGTACAAAACCTATTTCTAAAGCCCCATATCGAATGGCTCCTATTGAACTTCAGGAGTTAAAAATCCAACTGCAGGAATTGTTAGACATCGGTTTCATTCGTCCTAGTACGTCCCCTTGGGGTGCTCCTGTTCTATTCGTGAAGAAGAAAGATGGGAGTATGCGACTTTGTATTGATTATCAAGAGTTGAACCATATCACTGTCAAAAATAGATACCTGTTGCCTCACATTAATGACCTGTTTGACCAGTTACATGGTGCCAAATTCTTTTCAAAGATTGATCTTCGTTCCGGATATCACCAATTGAAGATTAAAATCGATGACATTCCAAAGACAACTTTTAGAACTCGGTACGGGCATTATGAATTCCTAGTCATATCTTTTGGATTGACTAATGCTCTTGCTGCCTTCATGGATATGATGAATCGAGTATTCAAGGAATATTTGGATCATTTTGTGGTTGTCTTTATTGATGACATTCTCATATATTCCAAAAGCCGTGAAGATCATGGCAACACTTGAGACTGATACTCCAAAAGCTTCGTGAAAATAAGCTTTATGCAAAGCTGCGAGTTCTGGCTTGAGGAAGTAGTATTCCTTGGGCACGTAGTATCAAGTTATGGAAAATCTGTTGACCCGA